>JARHVA010004647.1:1217500-1240000 GCA_037957365.1 Torreya grandis | reverse complement strand
AGTACCTTATATGGTTATCACTTTATTGAAATGAATTTTTTTTAATCAATGATGTAATGTTGATAAAATTTCGTTCATTTTATTAAGCCAACTTTTTCTTAGTAATGCATCATATGTCCCATTATCTAGTAATATATGAAACCAAACTAATATGGTGTTCAAACTTGTGTGTGTGTGTGTGTGTGTGTGTGTGTGTGTGTGTGTGTGTGTGTGTGTGTGTGTGTGTGAATAATTAACCTCATTAATATTTTTTATTATATTTTCAAATGAGCATGAGTATGAATTGAATAAATTTCAATAAATTAGTGTTTTACAACTCAATAGCTAGTAGGGGTCTTAGATATAATATCCTAAGGTAGCATAATATGGATACACATATAAATTAAAATGATACCATATAGTTTGAATGATAGAGAAATAAAAAAACTAGGGTTTCTAATAACACACAAGGAGTTAGGGATAAAGATGGATAAATATTAGATTCAAACCTATAAAATTTATATATATAATTTAAATATCAAAGGATAGTGCTATAAGTGAATATATCATTCAAACTAATATGGATAACAGTAAGAAAATAAAGATAAGGGTTTAGGAAACCCTAAAAAAATATCATAGATGTAATATAGACATAATCTATCCATACGAGATGTAACAAGACACTAGTCCACCAAATTATTTTATGATAAAGTGAATTTATTAAAAAATGCAAAACTAAACAACACATAATGAATATATAATTTAACTTTGAACAAAATATGAAAATGTAACTTTATAAATATACATAATTGAACAAGTAGAGTGTATTAAAATAAAATAAATAGTTTAAGAGAAATTTCTAAGATAAATTTTAAATTGTATAAAAAGTTTATAATATAAAAGGCTAAAATTAGGATCATATAAGTCTAGATATTGGTCTAGATAAATCCTAGAAAAATTGTGCATATCTAATCAGTAGTATAAAATGACAAGGAGTATATCGGTTCCTTCTTAACTTGACTAGGATCCTAATGGTATGCTCCTAGAGATAGATAAGCACTCCTAGTTAGACTAAGCATGCCCATTGTTAGGTATAGTATTCTATTAGTTTAATTAGATATATTTTTGAATTAAATTAAATGAATTCTTTCCTCTACCTATGTTATCCAAAAAACTCACTTAGATTTTTTTAGTTCACTATAGATATTTCATAAACACCTCTCCTTCCTTGAAAACCTAATAATTTCAAATCACCTTATAAAAATATACAATATGTGTATTATTTATGATCCAAATTTTGGATTAGTATTGTTACCAAGATAAGCTAACAAATTCACTATTTTATTGTGATTGACAATGTAACTTGAATCACTTGAAACATCTTTATATCAATTTTTTTAATAGTTAGTTGAGTTTATTAACCATTAAAAGGGTTCAAGAAGATGTTGTGTCATGGTATGACATAAAACATATATATTTTAATATATAATATAAAACATAATTTTTAATTAACCAAAATTATATTTTAATTACATATTTAGATTCCTCTCAAAAAGTTATGCATTTAAAAAATGGCATGTCAATCTAAGTTCGTATGTAAAAGTTATGGCCTCAAGAAGTTAGTGCAATTAATAGGTTTGTGAAAAAACTAATTAACCCAAGTGTTTTATATATAAATTCCCTAGAAATTTAAAATTTTATTAAGAAACACTTATAGTTAAATATAAATAATAATGGAAGTAACAGATGCACTCATTTTATTTGCTTTTTATGATTCTTTTCAGTTTCTTATTCAAGATTGATATGGTGTCAAATTGTATGAATGTACATGAGATATTAATTTTAATTCAACCACTAATTCATGGATTAATTAAGTTATTTATTCATGAAATATGTGATTGACTATAGGGGTTAGTTAGTCATGGGGTGATTCATCCATTCATTCAGTTGCCTAATGGTTTCCTCGTAATTCTTCTTGATTGTATGGATTTTGAGAGTTGGAATGTGAAAAGGAAGTGTGAATGAGAATGTTACAAATCATGTCTAAGTCATTGGACATGTTAAAAATGTAAATGGTATCCATGAAGACCTTGAGAAGGTATTATACCTATAATTATAGAATGAGATAGTGGAAAGAGGAGGATATCCATAAATTTAATGGTGTTTTCCTAAACTATATTTCTCCAAGATAATATTTTGTCCTTTAATTTTTTTTTCTAATTTCCTCTATTTTCATATTTAGTATTCCTTTCAATTGGCAATATGTACAATTTGGTATTATGTAGATTTATTTATTTTTTAAAGTAAATTCATGATATAACATAAATATATTTTAAAAATAACTCTTAGGAGTATAAAATATTTGTTTTGATAAGTTAATCTATGAAATATACATAATATGTGTGGATCAAGTTATTAGTGGCTTTCCTTAGTTAGATCTCTATTATTTAATAAGATTGTATTAATAAATCAATACATTTTATAAAAAATCCAATGTATTATGATTATATATGTAGATACTATAATAAGTTATTAGACACTTATCATTGCCAATTTTTACCTACCTTCACCGTGCATGACTCATGCATACACATATTACTGTAAATAACTATTATATCACATCCACATGCTATCTATGGGTCCAATATTTATAAATTGTTGACAATAACCTATAGGAATTCTCCCAATATATGTCAAACTAATAAATTATCATATGTAAACACATCCAAATCATCAAAAATTATTCTTGTCTATTAGATAGTAATATTAGACTTAGAGCATACCATTTGTATCATGCCCAAAATTTTGCATAATGAAAACCATACAAAAATAGGTAAATTTGTTTTGAGAATTTATAATTCACATCATACACATACAAAATATCCAAAAATCTAACCAAATATATGGCATGAGTCATACATCATGTCAAAAAAAACTCATGTACCTAAGCAGCATGAATGATAATGCATAAGTGGCCACATAGTCACTTCACAACTATGTCAACCCTAATTTAAATAATTGTCATGTAATTTATAAAAAATCATGTAAATATCTATGTCTACCTATTGAGATCCACACCCCAAGGGACTAGATTTAACACTTGAATAAAATTATTTGGGTTCAAGTAATGACTAATTCAAACAATTCATCATAACTCTCAATGATGTTTAAATGGGACTCCAAACAATTCTAGCATATCACAAAGCTCAATTCTCACCTTAAGTCATAGATTAAATATATTCAATTTGAATTAATTTTATGTAAATTTCTTAAAAAATAAACCTCATGTTCTAAATATGACCTCAAAAATGGTCTAAAAAATCTTACCTAGGTCCCTGAGGGTGGAGAATTCCATCTCAACGATTAGATCTTTTCTTGCCATTGTAAGATATACTCTCAATTGAAAAGGCAAAATCCATGTCAAAGGTTTTAATAAATATCATTTTAAGACATAATATAATATGTTTTACTTATTTCTTTGACTGTACTTTGTGTTCCAGATAGTCTGTGCATGATTGCCTTGTAAAGAGGTATTCTTCTTTAGTGTTTGTCCTCTATTTATTACCTTTTTATAGGTGGTTTAAGGTGTTTGTAAGTCTTATTTGGTGTTATTTTAGTCATAGGTGGGGTTATAGTACAGATTTTACCACTCCTTTATGCTTTGCCTTCATTTAGAATGCCTTACTTGGAATCATTTATGTAAAACCATCTAGTGTAAGAGATTGTGTGAGAGAGATATTTGAGCTACCCCTATGTTTTTTATTTTTTTGAGAAATTAATAGTGTGATTTTGTCTATTATATCACCCCTTTTATTAATTTAGTCATTTTATTCATCTTTTCTACCCCTTTACCAGCCAAAAATTAGTATTTTAGGTGATCTACTAATAGTAACCAAGCTTCTCTAGAGGTTCAACCCCATCATAGGATACCCACAGCCCAGGGTTGATCCCATTATGTGGTTAGGAGTGAGAGATCCTAAATAACCCTCTCATAAGATGTAATTATATGCCAAAATATTTTTTGTCATGCTTGATGGGATGATATTTGAAGGAGATTGATCGAGATTGATGTTGGTCCTGATCCATTTATAGCAACTGTAACATCCACACTCTTAGCATCTGGTGACTCCAATGAACACTTAACTTTTTTGTGGTGAAACAATGCCTATTTTTCATGCCAAAAGTGACTACAAGTCAGATTTTATAGGAATTACTTTTGAATTTGGTGAATTATCTTTTTAACTTAGCAATAATATTAAGGTTTGCTAACACTCATCCATACTTGAGAATATTTACTCCTAAGCCAATTTGTAAGTCTACCTCTGCTAGAAAATCCTTGTTAGCTCCTTTTATTACCATAGATTCCAATATAGTCTTAAATTTTATGGATTTAAATGATCAATTTCCATTTAAAATTATCCAATATGATCTTATCTCAGTGGAAACTCTTAGTAGTGTGCCTTATTACATAGGAGAAAACCCTACAACTCCTAAGCACATGAAAGACATAGCTAATTTTTTCAACATCCATGGCAACATTAAAGAGAATGTAACTAGTAGGTTATTGTTAATATCTTTAAATAGAATGTCCCTAGATTGGTATAGGAACCTAAATCATATTTATATCACAACATGAGACTAATTAGGAGATAAATTGTGAAAGAGGTTTGAAGACAAGAGTGACAACTTGTGACTAGTAGATCAGTTGACAATAATCAAGAGAGATCCTCAAAAGGTCATGAAAGAATTTAATAATAGGTTTTAGAAAACATGAGATAGGATTCCAATCCTTGTCAATCTCACTCTTAACTATGCTTTATTCTATTATCTAAGGTTCCTCAATAGTGACATTGTATTAATGATATAATCAATGAGGGGATACACATTACTAGATGCTTATAAGGTATCAATTAGGGAAAGAATAGCCTAATGCAATCTGAAAAGCTTACACCTAGGCCTCTTATGAATTTTTTCCCCAATATTAAACCGTCACCTAATATTTTTTATCCTATTTCTACCATTATTCCTTTGTCAACTATTTCTACCATACCTACACCAAGACAAGACAAAGCTTCAACTAGTCAGTATAGTGAACTCAAATAACTCAAGAACATGTTATAAACATTTGGATATTATTAGTGAATATTAATAGGAAACAATGTTAGTTCAGTATACCATATTATCCCCCATATTATCCCTAACAACCCTATAAAACCAATAGGCCACCTATCAAGGCTAATTCTCAAGGGCAAGGGAAACTCTCCTATTCTAAACCAAGTAACAACTACAATCCTAATGCTACAAGAAATTTCAAGACATTGGTACCTATTAAAAACAACCTTGCATAAAAATTTGAGTGGTTTCTACCTTTTAATCAATATCTAAATTAGGATATCACCTCAAATGCAGAGTTCAACCAAGGCTTCAATGAGAAATGGTATTAGGGTGATAGTTATGGGTTCAACCAATATTTAATGACACAAAATGATTAAGTTCATATGATTAATAAATTAGAATATCCTCAAAAATTCCAAGGGGATAATTAGATACAAAATCAATTAGATGCTACATTGTTAAATTACTAGTTAAAATAATGTTATGCTTTCAATCAGCAAGCTAGTACTAGGAAAACAAACATTCTAATGGTAGTCAGCATAAGATTTAAGAGAAGGAACATAAAGGGAAAAAAATAATCAATTAATGGGTCTTCTACTCATACTCCATTATTTTAAAATCCAAATGAGCCTAATGTAGCTCCAAAATCTCAAACAACTTAGAAAAATCATAACCAAGGAGGTACTTTTGTACTTTAAAGTTCATAAGTACAAATCACTATTGTGGCTCCCAAAGCACAAATGAAGGTGGGTGGTGTACACATAAACATTTTTGATAAAATGAAGAAGTAAAATGTGAGTGTCCTTATGTGATAAATGATTTATATACCCATTTAATTGGATCTTCTTTAAGAATGCTTGTCAAAAATCAATGTTTCAGAGAAGCCACCAAGCAAGGAGAATGTGGTCCTCGCTAATGCAATCAAAACCAATGAAGGGAAATCAAAGAAGATAATAAAGCATAATCCATTATATATTTATTTGATTTTTGGTAACTCATTGGTACATTATTGCATGATGGACACTAGGGAAAGTAATTTAGTGATGCCTAAATCAATAGTAGATCAACTTGGTTTGAAGTATGACCCCCTCATTAAGGGACTATTGTAGATCATGGATATTATAATAAGCCATATATTATTATTAAAGGTTTTAATTCAACCCTCCATGTTTGTCCTAATGTTTCAGTGGCCCCCAAGATGTGGTTTTTCTAAAGGTACCAATCCATTTTATTTTATGCCTATCTAAAGACTTCACTACCAAAGTTGGGGGTTACCTAGTAGTATATTGGTCCTAAATGGAATTTAGGACAAGGTATGGAACTAAGGTGTCCATTAAGGCTAAAAAAATTACAAATATTCACATTGATCCTTATGAACCAAGAAACCCAAATATCAACTACATAATCTTGGATGAGGAAGACCACCATATTGGTCAAGAGCTAAACACTCATATTGAGGTGATTCCTGATGTCTTCTTACATGAGTAATAGAATGGGAATAAAATACTTTACCCTTTAGGATGAATTAAATAGATAAATATGGGAGTCTATTGCTTGCATGAAGAGAATGAGTTTATACCATCCCTTACTAGGCCACAAAAGGATACTAATGGAATATGGAAAATGTTCTTTGATGGATCAAAGAGAAAACATGGATTAGGGGTAGGTGTTATGCTAGTATGTACATTTATTTAAAATTATTACTCAGCTTATAGGTTTTAGTTTAACTAATTTTTCAATATAGATGAATATGAAGGCCTTATTCATAGCCTTTAACAGGCTAGAAAAAGGAAAATCAAGAAATTATAGGTATATAGAAATATTGAACTTGTTGTCAATCAATTAAAAATAAAAAATACAACCAATAACCCCTTGATGGAGTATTACAAGCATAAGGTGTGGGAAATATTGGAAGATGTTGAAGCCTTCAACATCCAAAATGTACTTGGAGAGAGAAAAAAACATGTAGACAAATTAGCATTAGTGGGGCCCCAGTATGATATACTAGTTTAGTTGAGTAAATAAAAAAATAAGTCACATGTTAAGGTGCTTTAAAGACCATCCATTACTAAAAATTAATCCAATTGGTAGGTTTTTAGCAATGACAAGTAGATTACCTACTTCTTGTGACAAGAGGCTAAATTTTCATCTTCAAATCAGAACAAGTTACAAAATCTATATAGAGATTATATTCTATAATTAAAATCAAACAAACTATTTAAGGGGTTTGTCAGCCTTGAGAGAATATTCCATGAGGGATATTTCATGAAGAAGGACAAGGTATGCATACCTATTAATGAAGAGAACCATCAAAGAGTTCTCATCTTCCAAGACAAACTTCTCAAGCTTGGGAAGGTCAATATTAAGGCTAAGAAATTTGCATTCATTATAAGTTGTAGGGAGTTTGTATATGTGTTTTCATGGGAGTACACAAATCTTAGGGGTTTTGAACCTCAGCTTCCTCAACACCATTGAGTTAGATACAAATGTAAAGTCTGTAAGGCAAAATTAGAGTCATGTCAATCCCAAGATATAGGTGCTCATGAGAAGAGAGTTAACCAAGATTATTAAATCCAACATTATATTTCCAATTAAACACTCTTCATGGGTGGCCAACCTTGTACCTATAAGGAAGAAAAGTGGTTAAATTCAGTTGTGTGTTGACTTTAGGGATTTGAATAAGGTATTATTGAAGGATCACTATATTTTCCATCAATTGAGTATCACCTCCAAATGGTGGATGGCTTAGATTGTTTCTCTCTTGGATGGGTTTTAGGTTACAACCAAGTGTTAGTCAAAGAAGAAGACTAGTATAAGATAACATTCACCACCAAGTGGGGGAATTATGCTTATAATAATATGATTTTTGGTCTCTCCAATGTTTTTTACACATTCCAAAGAGCCATAGACATGCCTTTCTAGGGTTTACTTAATCATATGGTGTTAATGTACTTGGATGATATCATAATTTTCTCTAAAAAGGTAAGTGACCACTTAAACCATTTGAGACTCATCTTTGAGAAGTTTAAGTAATTTGGGATCTCTTTGATCCCAAAAAAGTTTGTGTTTATTGTTCAAGAAGGTAATATATTGGGGCATGGTGTCTCCAAATTAGGGATAGATATTGACCCTGAGAGGATAAGTGCCATTTTTGCCTTGTCTTTATGTCAACACAAGAAAGGGATTCGATGCTTCCTTAGGAAAATATTTTTTTTGAGAATATTAATACCTAGTTTTGCATGTTTAGTCAAGCTTATAACAATAATTTTGAAGAAGAACTAGGCTTTATCTTGGTAAAGTTAAGGCAAGGCAAGTTTTAAGGCTATCAAGTTAGCCATTGAACAAACACCAACTCTCTTTAATCTTGATTTCTAAAGATATTTATACCTATATTACTTTGTTAATGTGGAAAACATATCGACTATGCTCATTCAAAAAAATAAAGAATGTCTTAAGTAGTCCATAAATTTCTTTACTTATGAACTTGAAGGATATGAAAAGAGATATAATTTGATTAAGAAGCAAGTGATAGATGTTGTGATATCATTTAAAAATTTAGGCCTATGGTGTCAAGAGATAAGATTCATCTCATGGTTTCCCATCTAGGTTTGAGATATTTCCTCTTAAGCAATATAAATGAGAAGAGGGTTAGTTAGATCACCAAAGTCATGGAGTATGATGTTGAGATCAAGGTTACTAAATTAGTGAGAGGTAACGGGTTGTGTAAGCACATGGTGTCTGACCTATAGTAAGAAAAAGAGGCTGATCTAGTGATGTTATATGGCCTACAAGCAGTTGCACCTCTACCCTCCATCAGTTGGATGCAAGGTGTGATTAGATTCTTAATGATAGGTGAATTCCCTCAAGGTATGGATAAGACTAAAATGAGATACTTTAGACTTAAATCCATACCTTATTCATTATTTAATGGGGTACTAGTCAATAAATACCTTAATGGAGTGTTTCTTAGGTTCATAGAGGTTGATCAGGTATATAGACTCTTAGAGCAGTTCCATGATGGACATATAGGAAGTCACTTCCCTTTAAGGACAATAATAAAAAAAATATTGAGGGATTGTTACTATTGTCCCAAAATTTTAAAATATTCCTACACATGGGTGAGGAAGTGTCAAAAGTGTGATCTCTTCATGGGTAAACTAAGACTAACATCCCTTCCTCTTAACCCCATTTGGGTAGAGTAGCCCTTAATGCAATGGGGCCTTGAATTCATAGGTATGATAAATACACATTATAGTGGAGGGAACAAGTGGGTAATAACTAGCACTAAATACTTCACCATGTGGGTGGAGGATATTCCTCTAAAGGAGGCTAATGAGATAACAATGTAAGATTTTTATGATAGTATTATGACAAGGTTTGGGGTACCAACCACTATCATCTTAGATAATGCCTTGGAATTTATTGGCATGAAAAAAAATGAATGGGATATTAAATTGGGTATCTACCTTAGCATGTCATACAACTACTACCCCAATGGTAATGGGCTTTCTATATCAATAAAAAAGAACTTGATTAGGATAGTCAAGAGGACTATGGAGGAGAACCATAGAGTATGACATACCAAGTTAAAAACAACCTTGTGGGATGATAGAGTAACTCCCAAGAGTGCCATTAGAAACTCACCATTTGTCCTTATTTATTATAGGGAGGAAAAACTACCCATATCTCTTGAAATTCCTGATTTAGATCTATATCATCAATTTGAGTTGATGTAAAGTGAGCCCATGTGTGTGCAAATGGCAAAACTCATGGAACTAGAAGAAATAAGAGACCTTGAAATGAAGATAATGGGATCATATCAAGCTCAATAAATGAAGGATTTTAACAAGAGATCCATTTCAATATACTTCAAAAAATATGAACTAGTCTTGAAGTGGGATGCTAATAAGGCCAAACCAGGCAACCATACGAAGCTTGAAATCTTGTAGAGTGGACCCTATCTGATTCATGGTTACAAATAACACAATGAATTTTAACTTGCCAAGATGGATGGAGAGGTACTACCCAAACTAGTGAATGATATTTATCTAAATCCTTATTATTAATTGCTTCATGTACATCTTCTTTTGTTGTGTGTTTCCCTTCCCTAAGTGCTTTAAGCACATTATTATTTTTTTTCTTATTGTTCTTGATATTTTTAGAGTTTATTTCATATTTTAGAATAATTTTTATCAATTTAATAATATTTTTTTGACTCCATAATCCCAATGGATAGGCTAAGACAACTAGTCTATTTCATAGACAAGCATGCAATATAGGAGGTCACCAGAAATATTGGCCAAAATTAGACTACATATAAAATTTTTGCCTACATAGAATATAACATTATTAATAACCATTAATTTAGATTTTTAATTATATATTATTTTATAAACCTTCCTAAATCAATTTTTTTGGGAAAAAAGTGGAGAAGTTTAAATTTTCAAGTTTCAGGGTTTTAGCATGCAAGTGGGGATAATCAGAAAAGGTGTTTTTGAGAGTTTTAAGGGATTAGATGATTATATATAATGATTAGAAAAATTTTATGGGTCATTAAAAGTATAAATTAAAAATCAATGAGGTATTGATACCTCATAAATATCAATATATGCCTAATTCTCTTTTCCTAGGTTTCTTGGTTCTCACTTTTTGAGTGTGTTGTAGATCTAGATTAGTGATTTTGGATATATTTTATGGTTGAAAATGGAAAAAACATGATTGAATTAGTTTTTTTGGTGCATATTGGTATTAATTAAAAAATATTTAATTTTTAGTACCTAATAAAACTAAATAAACTTTTAAAATTTAGAGCTACACATGTTCAGAAATGAGACAAGGCAAGTTAAGGCAACCCTAAAAGATGTATTTTATGTGTTCTACTCAATGAAATGACTTTAAATTTGACATGGAGGTATTTTTTTATGTTTTTAAATTTTTAATTTTTTTTCAATTCACCTAATATAATCTAGGAGAGATAAAATAGGAAATTATAGGTCTTTTAAAGAAGCATGTCAAGAATTCTCACTTGCTTTCTCACACATGGAGTTGGAGATGAGAATCGTAGGTCTTTCCAATAGAAAATAATAATTTTATAATGTATATGCATCATTTAAAATTCTAAATAAATAATAATATAATTAAATCTAATCTAAAATTGGCTCCATAAAAATAAAATTACTTCCAAGCAACTCTATGGGCTTGGAGAGCTCAAGAGAGCACAAAGATTGAATTTTTAAAGGTTTCCACCATTATTATAGGTCTTGAAGGAGGATTAAAACTTAATTTTCATTCTTAAAGTTTTTAAGATACCATAAATAGTCACACGAATAAAATACATGAGAAAGTCACCTTGATCCCTTATGGAAAAAGTAGATCTCTTAGTGCCAAATTAGACTGCACAATGCTTTTGTAGGAGCAATTTCACATGGTTAAATCATGTTCATTTCTATCAAAAATGTGCATTATAATAATAAAATATTAGGGGAATAAAATGTTGAAGTTGTTTTTGATTAAATAAGGTGGAAAACTAGGGGTTGAACCCTTACAAAAGCATAGAAACCATGAAGGCAATCAGCATAAATGATGCCTTACAATAGGAACGTCATATTTAGTGAACCAACAGACACAACAAAACTAAAACAAACTAGAAAATGAAAAAATGAAAGGAAGATAATCTAGAAAAACAATAGCTAAGGATGCCATATCTCTTTTTACTTAAACATAGATTTAATGAGGTCATCCAATTTCTCAATGTTCTCTACATTGATAGCAAAAGCAGTAGTACCCAAATATTGCAGCATAGACATGTTCAGGAGAATAGAATTATGGAGCCCAGTGGTAAAGTTCTACTCTAGTTTCTAAATGTGACCCTTCAAGGCAATAATTTTAGCTCTCAAACTAGTCTCAATTTTGGTTTCCTCATCAGCTTCTTCCACATACATCTTTCCCTCTTTGTCAACTTTTTTCACAAAGTCAGCAACATCTTCAATGGTAGCCTCAAATTCTTTTGTCTCCTACTTACCTTCAGTATCCTCAGAGATTTCTTTAACTTCCAATACCTTGTTCTTCTCATCCTGAGTGGCTTCCTTTAAGGTTCTCTCAAAGTATTTAATAATCCTAGCCTTGGGAGCAGGTTTGCTAGTAATCTACCCTGACTGTTGAACTTTTATGGAGAGGCCCTCCTTACTAACCTTAATGGACAGATGGGATTTACTACCTTGACCCCCAGGGGTCCTACAAGGATTTTTATAGGTCCCCATAGTATTCCCCCCAATACCCTTTTCACCAGCATAAATCTTCCTCTTCTTGCCCTTCGTACTCATAAAGGAGCTTGGGGTGTCTAATGGAGTCTTCTGAGGGGTAGAAAAGGAAACTTCTTTAGTTTTAATAGAGATAGGGGAAGGAAAGGGCTCTTCAACAACATCACCAATAAAAGGGTTAGAAAAAAATTCCCTACTATCAATTTGAATATTCTTGGATGGCTCGAGGGCACAGTGGAAATTATATAGACAAAAAATAAGGCCCTTATGAAGGGGGATATGATTCATATCAAGTTTTTTTTGCCAATTTAGCTCTCACCCTAAGGAATGAATGCTCTATGGAAGAGAGTAGATAAAAGGGAAATCTGATAAGAGCATTATACCTAAAATGATTCAAAAGGGGGAGATGATAATTTTAAAACCTAGTGAAACATCCCTCCAGCATGAAATACTTCATGAGGATGAAGCACACGCCATCCCAAGGCTTGGGTAATTTGGCTCAATCAAATCCTCTTTAGTAATGTGCAAGTTCTTTACCTTCTCTAAGAAACAACTTCTAGTTGGAAAGGTCCATGATTTTTATTTTTTGTTGTAGCTTCATCTCCTACATAAACATTCTAGTAGCCATAACTATCACCTTTTCTAAAATCTCAAAGCTAATTCCTCCAATAGTGATTCATCGATTTAGCCAAGACCTCATGAATTTTTAAGATAGGTTTTCATCAAACCCATTGAGCCTCTCCAAATAGGGACTAATCCCACCCTCTTTGTAGTAGTGCTATACCACTAGTTTGTCTTTGAACTCATAGTAAGAAACTATTTCTATTTAAATTCTATTGCCCCCCATTTTGGACTTAGCGAGCAGACCAGGAGATTCCCCAATTTTTACCATCGTAATTGAAGTAGCTACAAGCCCTTTCTCATAAATATGCATAATGATGATGAGATAACACATAATTTAGAGTATCATATAGAGATGACACTTACTCACCCCATGTTTAAACATAATTCCCAACAATCTCCATAATGATGAAACAGTCTGCTTGCCTTAACAAATTGGTATAATAAATTGAAAATGATTATCAAAAGAGTACAATAGGCCTCAAACTCTGAGATCCATGTTGACACCCTCTAAAGGGACTAACTAATCTAGCTATCCTTCTAATATGTCTGACTCAGCCTTAACGCGTCATTTCCTTTTGGATGAGATCCCTAATATTTAAAGGGATATGATCTATTTGGCACCAACATTGCCAATTTGAAAATTATTGGCCAAGATTGGCAAAAGAATCAGCTACACTATTTCCCTCTCTATAAATATATGAAATATCAACTCTGGTGAGCTTCTGTAGAAGAAATTGAATATCCCTAATGATATATTTTAATTTAATGCCCATAATTGATGTTTTGTTAACTACATCGATAACCATTTTAGAGTCCCCGTGGATACTCAAATTCCTTATACCAAGGGATATAGCCAATTTTATCCCCCATAGAAGAGTAGTTACTTCAACATAGTTATTACTCTGATAGCCTATTCTACCAACATAGATAGCAATCAACAACCCTTTATCATTTCTTATAATCCCTCCCCCACTGGCTTTACCATCAGACTTGGAGGGCCCATCAAAGTTAAGTTTCAACTAGTTAGGCTTCAGGGGATTCCATCTAGTATTAAGTCTCTAAATAATGATAGAATTATTATAAGTAGGAATATGATTTAGTACCTTTCATTTGGCCATAATTTGTTCTTCTTCTTGAGTTAGGGGTTTCTCTGCAATACAAATATGAGCAATAGTGACACTTTCCAAAAGAGTCTTAACAAAAGAATGAAACACCTGAGAGGCATTTCTAATAGTATCCCTAAAATTTTTGTGGTTGTGCTCTTTCCATAAAATCCAACTCAAACAGGGTAGAGTTTAATTCCATAATTCAATGAGCTAGGGATGGGAAAAGGTAGGATTATAGCTGATAATGACTTCTTTGAGGTCAGAATTACAGACCCACTCAATACCAAAATTATTTAGGATTATGTCCCAAAGTTCCCAAGAAAAATCATAGTGTATGAAAAGGTGAGAAAATGTTTCCTCTTTTGAATAACACAAATAACATCTATTGACCAGGGTAAACCCTCTCTTCTATAGGTTGTCTTAGGTTAAAATTTTGTTATGAGCAGTAGCCCACCAAAACCTGTTGATTTTTGGTATAAGTTTATAGTTCTAAACTTTTTTCCATCTCCTTATTCTAGACCTCAAGAATCAGCAAATGATAAGCAAACTTGACAAAGAACCATCCATCTTATTTGGCCACTAGTATTATTCATCTTCTCATGTGAAGAGAGGGATTCTGATCCCCTGAATCAATTGTTGAATATATAGAACTCTAGGGAAGAGCTCAGGCCGATGAGCACATCAATCCAATATATTTTTCCATCTCCTTATGCCATTGTTATTAACCATGTAATCATTGAATTTATCTCCAAAAAACTGAGTAGCAATGTTAGCAATTTATCCATAGTTTCCCTATGTGATAAGAGCCTTATCCTTTACCCAAATGTCATTCCAGAATTTGATATGCCAGCCATTTCCCAATTTCCATCTAATTCCTTCCTTAAGAAGGCTTCTAATTTTTATCATTCTATTCCATATCATAGATCTTTGGGGTAGCCCTACCTACTGGAGGAAGTTGGAACCATCAAAACTATGCATATATTTGGCATACATGATTTCCCCCCAATCCTTATTTTTATGAATCAAATTCCAGTTGATTTTGGAGAGAAGGGCTTTATTCATGTTCCTAATGGATCTAATATTGAGGCCACCATGTGATTTTAGAAGACACTTTTTCCTAACTAACCAAAGACATTCTCTATTTATCTTCCAATCCCATCCATAGGAATTTTATTTGAATCTATTCCAATTTGTTAGCAAAATACATAGGTATTTTAAAGAGAGACAAGAAATAGGTAGGAATCCCTTGTAGAGAGGCCTGAAGAAGCTACAGTTTACCTACACTACTGAAAAGTTTCCCTTTAGAACCAAACAGTTTCTTTTGAGTTATTTCCAATATTCCATTCCAAAAACTTGGAGATACCTCCTTGACCGTGAGGGGAAGGCCCAAATAGGTAGCAGGTAAATCAACTTTAGCACAGTCTAGGATGTCAATGATTTTTTGTCTAAGTTCATTAGGAGTATTAAAGAATTACACATTGCTTTTTCAGAGATTTATGATTTACCCAAACTCTATGCCATAGTTATTTAAAATATTCTTCCATCTCCTAGCTTCAATAACCAAAGAGATTCCAAAAAGAATGGTATCATCCACAAACTACTGCACCACCATAGGGGGAAGGGAAGAAGTAGGTTTGATGCCCACTAAATGTTTAGAGGCTATATTAGCTTGTATGTATCTTGCTAGTGCCTCCACCATTATGATGAACAAGGAGAGAGAGGGTCCCCTTGTTGGATTCCTCTCGAAGAAGAGAAGAAACCTCTATGGACCCCATTGACTAGAACTAAAAATTTAGCAGAAAAAATAGCATTCCATACAAGGTGAGACATTTTATCATCAAACCCAAACTTCCTGATGACTTAAAATAGAAAAGTCCATGAGACCCTATCATATGCTTTAGAAATGTCAAGCTTAAGATTCATACTAAGGATTCTACTCTTGTCCATGGAATGAATAGTCTCATGAGTGGAGATCACATCATCAAGAATTCGCCGACCTGGGACAAAGCCTTTTTGAGCAGGGGAAATAATTTTGTCTAAAAAAGGTTGGATTCTCATAATCATCACTTTAGTGTAGATCTTATAAATAGTGTTACATAGACTAATAGGTCTGAATTTTGGAAGGTGTGTGGGTTGAGACCTTTTAGGAACAAGTAATATAAAAGTATTATTAACTTATTTCAAAATTTTACCTGATCTGAAGAAGTCATGGACAGTAGCAATAAGATCCATTCCCACTATATCACAATATTCTTGGAATAATATAGGAGGCATTTCATCAAGACCCGAGGCTTTGAAGGAACCCATAGATAATAAAATAACACAGACTTCCTCCTCGAATATAGGCCTTAACATCTCTAGGTTGTCTTAGTTATCAAACAAGGGATTTTATCAATGAATTGATTCATAGTTCCACCATTCCCAACATCATTAATTTGTTCACTCATAAAATTTTAAAAGAATATCTTGGCTTGTGCCCCTATCTCATTATATTCAGTTATAATGTTTCCATTTTCCAAACATGGCTTCATTATGGAGTTAGCCTTCTTGTGTTTCATGGCTGACAGATGAAAGAAGGCCATGTTCCTATCCCCCTCTTTGAGCCACTCAACTTTGGATTTCTATTTCCAAAAAACCTCTTCTCTATCCATAAGATTCTTCTAGTCAGAAATTAGGGCATTCTCTTCTTTAGAAGTGTCTTCTGAATCATCTCCTTGAGCAATTCGCTACTGGATATCTATAAGTTTTATGGCTATGTTTTTCTTTTGCTTCAAGACCTAACCAAATCTATATCTATTCCATCCATGAACTTCTTATTTGATATGCTAAAGTTTTTTGACTAATCTGAATAGAGGAGTGCCATAGATATGAATTTGCCACCATTGGGCCACCAATTGTTTGATGTCTTTATGTTTAATCCACATAGCTTCAAAACAAAAGGGGAAAGGACCACATTGTCCTTGATCTTTCCAACTAAGGAAGATGGGGAAATGATCAGACATGGTTCTAGGAAAAGCTTGCAAATGTATATTATAATAATCATCCTAGTTACTAGAAATAAGAAATCTGTCTAACTTAACTTGGATCATTTGGTCTCCTCTTCTTCTATTAGACCAGGTGAAATTTTGATTTTGCAATTCAACATCCAACAATCCCCAATCATTTATAAATTCAGCAAAGTCAAACATGCTATCAGAGTAATCAATAATCACACCATGTTTTCTAGAAGGGTATAATGGAGTGTTAAAGTCTCTAGCTAGCATCCATATAGTGTACGGGGTGTTAGTCCTGAAGCTACTCAAATCGGTCCATAAATTTTGCCTCAATGCTCTATTATTTGGGCCATAGACATTGATCAAAGACTAGTTCAAAGAGGACAAAGAGAAGTTAATAATCAAAAAATGCTTATTATAAGTAATAAGAAATCCCTAAATTTTAGCACTATTCCACATAGTTACAATCCCACATGAAGCCCCTTCAGCTGGACTAATGCAAAAAAGCAGCCTTAGGCCATATGTAGTCAACTATTTTAGTAAAACTCTCCTCATTCATCTTGATCTCTTGGAGTAATAAAATATCTAATTTATTATCTAGAATGTAGTTTTTAACCTCAAACTATTTGGAGGGGTTGTTAAAGCCCCTTAGGTTCTAGGATAATATTCTCATTTAGAAGATTTGAAGGAACAAGTCTCCAGTGTTTTTTGTTTACCACTTACAATCTCCCTAACAATCTCTCATTATCTTATTTCTCTTAGAGTTAGTCTCCCTTATTTGGGGTTGGTGCCAACATCTATAGATTTTTTACCTTTGCATTTCTTTTTCTTTGGGGTAATCCATTCTTCCTATTCATTACTACTACCATTTTGTCCTATTTCACTTGTCACTAATTAATTAACTGATTGGTCACCTACTTCCAGAGCATGGGAAGTATCTGTGTTTGAATGTAAGGCTATTTCTACCTCAGTATCTACTATTTTTGGAGGTAGTTCTAACTAATCATCTCTTAAAACTTTGCCTTCTGCATCATCCCCATCTATCAGTTGGGACGAATTTTCCCTTCCTCAGACATATTGGTCTGTTGATCCAAAGAGTTATCTGTCTATTATAACCTTCTGAATATCATTGTCTAAGACCTTCTTGTTATTCTCATCTAGGACATCTTTTTCCTCATTACCAGAGACCTCCTCTTGACCAACTTTTTCCCTAACCTTTTCAGTATTATTGGTGTTTTCTGCATTACCCCCCATTCCTTGACTGCCAGAGTTTCTAGATTTGTGAGACTGATCCTCACCTTCAACAGGGGAATCATCTTTCCTTCCCATTTGCTTCACCGTAAATTGGGTCATTATATGTCCTTTTTTCTTGCATATTTCACAAAAAGTGGTAGAATTTTCATATATGATTGGCTGAGTCTAAATTCCATATTTAGAGTTTAACTCTATAGACATGGGAAGGGTCTGATTAATCTCTACATTGACACACAACTGAGCATACACACATCTAAATTAAATTTTGGTGGTATGATCTATAGTGATGTATTAGCCAATATAGTTGCCAATAGCCATAAATATTTTTTCATCCCAAAATTCCAATGGGAACCCTTGCAATCTTACCCAAGTAGGAGCAGACTTGTTGAGGTCTGAATTGGGGTTGAACCCCAATTTTCAAGAGCACAAGGCAAATGAATGTGGACCATACAGTGTGTTGGGTGAATATTTTGTCAACTAGCTAATAGGTGAGCAAAATAGGTCTCTTTAACCACAACATAGGGAGATTAGTTGGCTAAGTGTGCAGGTTTACTACATCAATAGGGGCCAAATCTCTCCTCTCATCAAGGGGAGGTTCCCTATGAATATGTAGGAGCTATATACTATATATGTAAGTTGAAAAAAACACACAGGGGTAGGATACACCATCCATATCTCTTCTTTCAAAGATGATGTTCACAAACAAAGGAGAAAATCTTGGTGAAAACACTAAAGGCACTTCTCTTCTTTCAGAAGTGTTCTTATAGGGAACAATAGGAGTTCTTTCAGGTAGGATAAGTAACTGGTAACAGAGTACAAAGTAACCAACAATATAAGATGTATCACAAAGTCTCCACCTTGACTGCCCAAGAGTGAGATACAAAGAACAATGGGGGCACAAAGTCATCCCAAGGTCCCTTTACACAGAAATAGAAAATAAACACACACTGAAGACAACTATGACAGCACAAAGCCTAAAAGTAGCTGGCTTCAGGACACCTTCCTTATCACTTTCGCTAGATCTATTTGTTAAATTGCATAAACAAGAATACATTTAGGAAATAGACATAAGTCCTAGAATTATACAATCTATAATAGCACAAAGTTTGAAAGTAACTTGCTTTTTGATTCAAATAAAGAAATATGAACAACAATCTGAGCTCAAAGTCTCAGTAATGCCTTTCAATTTGGGCAGAGTTTTGCTTCTAATAATAAAGAGGTCTCCCTTAAAACAAACCAAGAGATTATAATATATAAATGCCAAGAAAGGCTTGGTGCTTTGTCCCATGGAGTAGCCCATGCTATGCATTAATGCTTTGAATGCATTTTTGGTTCTGTCAGGGAGGGCCATGTTGGAACAAGGTGGCTACCTTAACTATGGTGTGTTGATTCATCTTGAATGTCTTCTCCTGAGCCTAAGTCATTTATTATATCACCTACTATCTGCATAGCTATCCATTTTGCCTTTTATCTAAGGGAAACAAATAGGCTATGCTTTTAATGTTTACAGGCCCAAATATCTATCTTTGTGCACTGTTCTAGCTACTGAAATAACTACTACAGATATTGCCCTCTTTGTCTCTTCTTGCTATGATTTCAGACCTCGAGATATATTTTTCCCCTTTGCTGGCTCTTTTAGCTCTATCATCAATGGGTCTTCCCTTTTGGCTTTGGTTTTTAGGCCTTTGAATTCATTTGGGTTTGCCTTTAAGTCTGCAAAGATCAACAGCTATTTTATTGCCATGAAATTGACATTGCGGGCCCATCAATCTCCTCAGCAATTCCTTTAGCATTCTCATTTTGTCCTTCCAAAAGGGGAAGAATCCTTTTAGGGTCTTGGGAAAGGCCTATTTTCCTTCAGCGAGAGCCTCCCACAAGGGTATCTACCCTTTGGGATCCTTTAGGTGGCCTTCGGGCTTTCATTCTTCAGCGTGCTATGGTTCCATTATTTCCTTTAGATAACATGTCTAAAGGAATTCCTTCAGACAATTTGTTTGAAGTAAATCTTTCCTTGGCTCTACATCTTTGTATTGGCAGTGTTCCATTTTTGACCCATGGCACATTCCACTACTTTTAACAAGTGATACGTGGCATCTTTCGACGGAATAGGTGAGGACACTTGGTAACATCCGCCTAACTTATAGGAGCTTTTAGAAACCTTTGAGGGTCCTGCAAGAGATGACATGTGGTGGCTTCTACTGAGCTCTAGAAATTCTACAAAAACATTCAATACTCATTTGGATTTACACGGATGATGACACTTGGCATGTTTCATTTTTTCTTGCGACTTACTTGGGGTCCACCATAGTCCTTACTCAATCACTGTGGATGTCGACACTTGGCAACCTCCACTGAGTCTTCCCAGGGATACATGGCAACTTCCACTACTTTTAATAATCACATGAAGGATGACACTTGGAGCACTCTGCTTATTCTTTTAGCAACTCGCCTGAGGCCTACCAAAATTTGTACTTGATAATGAAACCAAATGAAGATATAATGACCATTGACACTTGGTAGTGTCTGCCAAGCTTTGTAGATGACACACGACACATTCTGTTGCTTCAAAAAAAAGATATTGAAACCTTTTACAGCTACCACTTGTTGCTTTATGTGGAACTCTACAAGGGACACATGGCATGTTCCACTGCTTTGAGAAGTAAATCATAATGTGTCTTAGCAGATGATACTTGGAAACTTCGGCTCATCTTTTTCTTTCATGCACTCCTTTGAACCATTTGATCAAAATGAGCCTGGAAATGTATAAGTGCTGGAAATTTACTCTTTCAAAGGAATCTACTTGTTAAAGCCATTGAACCCTTTGACTTGTTAATTTAAAGCATGTTGAGTTCATAGATTTCCTCCTACAAAGTTCATAGAAACTAAGAAGCTTGAAAAATGAGGAATTTGAATGGTCAAGACAAATTTTGAAAAGGGAAGAGACAATTTTGGTCTATGCAGGGTCAAAATAGTCCATAGGTTGTCCCAAAAATGAATGACATTTTTCAAGGACAACACAGCAATGGTCCTCCAGCAATAATAGCTATCATATCCTCACTATTTGTAAATCTAAATAGGAATACGACTCTTGCCATAACAGTGATTGAGACACTACCTTTAGTTCTCCACCGAGACATTACCCATTTCATAACCATCTCAATATTAGGATAGAAGGAGAAAAACTTATCTACTAGTGCAAGGTCCATGGTCACCATGATTTCCTCAACCAGATCATCTGAGATAGTTAAGGCCATACTCTTAGTGGAATCTTTTTTGATAGGAAGGCTCGACATGCTTTTAGTAGAACACATCTTTTCCCCCATTAATGCTTTCTTCCATCCGTTGGAGGGAACATCCTCTATCATATTTAGGTCCACAGAGGCACCGCCAAAGGCAGTAGCCTCCATTGGATCCGTAAGCACTCAGAGGGTCCTACAAGGTGGGAAGTTTTTAATATAGAATTATCCTTCAATTTAAAATATCTCAGTCATGAAAATTGCCTAGTGTGCAGATTTTTATGTTTCTAGTTGCCAAATTAGCCTGAACAACACTTTTTAAACACAATTTTATAGGAACAAATTAGTTCCAATCACCTTAAAATTTCACATGATGGGAGCCAAATATGTTAAGAATGTCCTAGTTAAAAAATTATCAAACAATATTTTATGACTTTTGAAATGTGTAAGGTTAAAAATAGTCTTCCAAACTAATTTTTACTTAGTCAATTTTTTGTGTTTCCAATTTTTAAATCTAGTCAATATGCATGTTTCAAGCTCATTTTCACAATAGTAAAGAGGTCAGATATTTTTCAAATTTATCATAGTGATAGATAATTATCATTAGACTAAATTTTGAAATATATTGTGCAAATATTAGATATAATGTGTGGAATGTGTAGCTATCAAAATCAAATTTTAAACTGATTTTTACTTAGTCATTTTTTGCATCTCCCAGTTGTTAAATTTACATAGTGAGGACTTTTGAATCCCATTTTTGTAGGACCAAATAAATTATAAATTCTATTAAATTTTTATTAGTGTACCTTGATGGCATGGAAAGGTAATGTGTTTGGATTTACAACTGTTGTAATTTCTAATGAAAAGTTATGATAGTGTGAAGTGACGTTTGCAAGAAGATTTATCACTAGAATAACTTTTCACCAAAAAAAAC
>JARHVA010004647.1:1197500-1212500 GCA_037957365.1 Torreya grandis | reverse complement strand
CCTTAATAGCTCAAACCCTCTAATATTTTGAGATCCTAGAAATTTCCACTTGGAAATCCTTAGGACCTTAAGGTATTAAAGGATTATACCATCTGAATAATACTCTATATTACCAAGATGATGCCACATGGAATCATCTAAGCAAAATTTATTAAAAAAATTGCAATTGGCTAAGTTAAAATCCAAAGCCAAAAATGGCTTAGGAAAAAATGTCATGAAAATACTCAAGCAAGAACTTCACAAGTCAACTCATCAAGTTGATAAGGCAAAACAATGCATAAGGAACTTGTAAAATGACTAAGGCCAAGGAAAAATAACAAGGTACAATCATTTTCCAAAATAAACTAAGGGGCTCAACTAAACATAGAGATGCCTTACTGAGATAGAACTCAGTTGAGGCAAATAAAAATGACTATATAAAATGCTATTAACTAAAAAAATTGAGTAGAGATTTCATTCCTCAATGGATAATTTTCTAAGGCAAGGCTAAATTGTAGTAACATTAGAATTTATAAGGTTCCAAAACTAATCCAAAACTCAAAAGTCTTGGTTAAAGAATATTTCAAGAACACAAAAATAATAATGCTATATCCGACAAGAGATGTTTTATTACTTAAAATTATAAATACAACATATGCCTATCTCTATGAAGAGATGTCTAATTTCATTTTAAGGGTATGTCTTCATTTATTCACATTTTTAAGGTAAGAGGATGATTTGGAATGTCACCAATATTGAGGGAGATTAAGTGGTTCAACTTCCATGATTCACAATAATATAAAACTTGAGGAATTATTATTTTTAGAAACTTACTATTTTTAAACTGCACTACTAAAATTGAAATTTAGGGAACTTCCATTTGGTTTCAAAGGGTCAAAACCCACTAAGTGGAGCTCCATGCCATTTAACAACATCACCCTCATTATTAGCTTTCTAACAGTTCAAATGGGGATTCAAACAGAGTTATGATGCAAAAGTTGTGGGTCCTAGAAGTTCTACCACCAATTGGGGTAGAACCATCACCTGAATTATCACTTAAAATGTTGCTCGAATCATTCCTCCCTCCTTGAGAATAAATGATACCCATTTCATCAATATTTATCATCAAATGTTGAATTTGTGCTTTGATTTGATTCCTAAGGCATACTTAGAATGGACTATTATTCGTGGAGTTGTGCTTTGTGGAGTTGTGCTCTATGGAGCTATACAGGGCCTGATTGTTCACCATTTCTATCTGACTATCAGTCTATGGATAAAATGGTGTGAAATTCTTTAGCTTATTATCTATTTGATTTTGTTTTGTTTTTTGTGTAGTTAGAGCTAAAACATCAACCCTTTTGGATTTTTGTGGCTTGACCACCATGAGAATAAATTTCTTGGCACTAATCAAGGAGATAGATGTTGAAGGTGCTACCTTATAGCACTATGTTCCAAGAGGGAGAGTGATCCTTCAATTTCTTGATTCATAAATTCCATGTTGATCATAAATGAATGGATGACCAAATATTACATTACAAACATTTATATTTACCACATCACATAAGACCTCATCTTGTAAAGGTTTTATTGCATATGAGAGAAGACATTGGTAGGTGACGTGGAGGTTTCTCCCTGGACTCAACCATCAAATACTGTATGGATTTGGGTGAGGCTTCATGGATGAATTTAATCTTTTCAAAACATTAGAAGAGATTAAATTATTTTGATTCTCACTATCAAGAATGAAATGCAGAGGCTGACCTTTCACCCATAAATTAGAGTGAAACAACCTTTCCTTGTCATCTAGCCTCTCCTCATAGGTCTATGATGAATCAATGATGGCATCAAGCTTAGCATCTACAATATCTTCTTCATCCTCTTTGACTATAGGGTGTATATGGGGTAGATTAGTAGATGTTGAGGATTGTGACTCAAAAAGTAGGGACTTGATGGCTCAACATTCTTCTTTGGAGTGCATTCTAGATTTTTGGTAATCACACCATTTCCAAATCTTCCTTTCCTTTTTATTCTAATTTTAGCCTCATGTTTGACATTCTTTTTCACTTTTCCATTTTTAAGGTGAACTATTTGTATTAATTCTTCCATGCTTCTACTCAATTTTCACCACAAACTTGTATGCCTCACTAAGGGTTTCCAAATTAAAGAGTTTCATTACCCCCCATATATACCATTGTAGTCTACCATGATATTTTATAACCTTGTGTTTATCACTTTATTAGATGCCCAATCTCATAGATAGAGAATCAAAAATGTTAGTGTAATCTTGAATAGATTGGTCCTTACCTTGGTGAATTTATTGCCACACTATATACAGATCATCATAGCTCCAATGGGGTAGTATTCTTCCTTTATAGATTATATGAAATTATCCTAGATATGTTCTACCTCAAGGCCAAAATCATCTGTACTAAATCTCTTCTTACACTCTTCCCACTAATTTTTGACAGGCAATGATGTTTTCAAAAGAGAAAAAGTGATCTTCTCTTTATCAGTGAAATCATTTAAGAATAGGAAGATAATTGATCCAACTAATTTTCTACTACATCAGTATTGGTTTTACCTTCAAATATAGGGATATCAAAATTCACCTAAACCTTGAAGGGTGTTGGGGCACTAGAAGGATGTGGGGGTGTAGATGAGGAGATATAATTTCCCATCGAGATTTGTTGGATAATTTGGGGAAATTATTATAGCATCTATGCTTACTACTATTGCAGGGATTCATTCAACATTTCCTTGAAAGGATCGTATGTCTTGGTTTTGTCCACCATTTAAGGTTGTTTGGAGAGAATAGGTGGATAGTCTATTAGTTCTATTATTTTCCACCTAAGCTTCTTGTAATCTAACCTCATCCTCTAGATCATACACTCTAAAGACAAACCACTCTGATACTACTAATCCAAAACTCAAAATTCTTGGTTTAAGAATATCTTAAGAACACACAAATAATAATTCTATCCTTGAGAAGAGATGTTTTATCGCTCAAAATTGTAGATACAACATATGCCTATCTCTGGGAAGAGATGTTTGATTTCCTTTTCAAGTTATATCTTCATTTATACACATTTTGAAGGTAGGAGGAGGATTTGGAAGATCACCAGTCTTGAGGGAGATTAAGTGGTTTGACTTCCATGATTCAAAACAATACATAATTTAAGGAATTACTATTTTTAGAAACTTATTATTTTTAGACTACACTACTAAAATTAAAATCTGGGGAACTTCCATTTGGTTTTTAGGGATTAAAACCCACTGTTTGGAGATTGATTCAATATCAAAGTATTCCCCTTATTCTTATCTTTCCAATGGTTGAAATGGGGAGTCAAACAGAGCTATGGTACAAAAGTTATGGCTCTCAAAAGTTCTTCCACCAATTGGGGTAGAACAATCACCTAAATTATCTCTTTAAAATGTTGTTCAGTTCAAGAACAAGCTGTATTCCTTTGATTCTAAACTAATATTCTCATTTTTTTAGTCAATAACTGAAATCCCAAACATGTTATTCTCCAAACAAATAATTCCTAAGGTTTAAAAGTGTATTGCACTAACAAAGAACTAACTTACTCATTTATAGGACTCTTATGACTAGGTAATGGCCCTTAGGCCATATAATTCCATTTTAAGAAAGAATAATAAACCATATTACCTAATATGAAGTATAAGTAACTCATAAAAGAGATATGAATCATAATATCCCCTTTCCCTTTTAATTCAATTCTAGCAAAGGTGACCATTCTCAAACCTTAAGGTTACAACCATTTTATAATTAAAGAAGTACATATAATATCTATAAAATTATTCTTAGACTAAGTTATTATGGTTATTAGAATAATTTATATTAGGAAATGTGCTCCATTGATAATGCTCCCAAGAATCTTTTCACAAGGCATATCATAAATCAGAAGCTATCAATATTTAGATTAAGTAGACAAGCTAATTTTATATTCCAAATAAATATCAATGTTATTTATTTGAGTTTCACTCATTTGAGATAATTATAATCCATTAAGCCACATCACCTTTTGATTACAAAGGAAGACACAATGATTATTTCATAAACTACTCATAACAAGATTTAAGTAAGTGAATTAAATTATCAATTTATTTAAAAGAGACATAAAGGAAAAAGACTTTTATACATATGGGATCCTTCCCAAGGTACAATAGATAAATTATTCTCAATCAGTGACATCTTAATTAATCATGGAGGTTTTAAGAATAGATAATAAAATCATTCACCCTATTTGGGATATCATCCAAGTTCCATTTATCACAAGAATATACAAACATGATGGATGCTAAAACATGATAATACATAAGATTTCATCCATTTACATATGTAAGTAAAAGGCACATCTCTAGGCCTGATTAAGTAATGTAGAACCAATTAGTCTTCAACGGTGTTCATAATCCAATCCCAAACATATATTAGACATAAAAAGGAAGGCCCATAACCCAACCTTTTATCATCATCAAGATGCTACTCTAGACACCCTCGAGCTCAAAATTTCCAACTCTGAGCATTTTTACATCTCTAGTTAAAGATAAGGGTGGATATCTAAGCAAGGTTAACTTATCAAAAGGGAATGATTATGTACTAACCTATATTTTTATTCTTGATTTATACCTAGAGAGACTTCCAATCCCAAATACAAACAACAAAATTTTTAATAAGCATTCAAATGTTCATTAAACTGAAGTTAAACCATTCATAAATATATAAACAAGAAAGAAGAAATTTCTCACATAGATAAGGCCCATCATTTAGTTACAATAGAAAGAAGATACATCACTCTCTTACTTTTTTCCAATGGTCATGGGAGAGTCAAAAAACATACTAGCATGCCTATCATAAGAGCAATTTGACAAGATATCATCATGACATTCATGGGAAGGTAAAAAAAACTTACCACCATGTTAAACATAAGAGTATTTTGACCAGATACCACCATGATGTTCATGGGAGAGTTAGACACCTTTGTACCATGAAAGTGATTCTCTCAAACAACCATCACCTAGTGTCACAACATCATCATTATAATTACATAATAAGCATAAAACATTTTATTCAAATAATGAGTACACACCCTCTCTAAAGCCCTCAAAAATGAAAACACTACATGGTGGATAATACACAACCATGGTTCAGACAATAAAATAGGCAAAATAAAAAAGTGGTCTTATTCTCCTTAAATCAAGAGCTCAAATAAGAATTCAAAATTATTTTCATGTAAGAGAAACATGTTATAAACCAGGTTATCATGAAGCCCATCTATAAACTCAAAGACCAACTAGGTGATCTTCTCTAGTTGTCTAAGGATCATCTCTACTAACCATATCTTCCTATTTATTATTTCCACTTCTTTTCTACTTAGTCTATTTTCTTCTAAATTTGGCAAAAAGTCTTTAACATATTGAGTTCTGGTTCTTCATAAAGACATCATAGAATCAACCAACCATCTCTACTCACCAATCCATCAAGGGACATTATTTTCAATATTTAGTTAAGGTGCATGGTGGCTTTGTAAGCTTATGTTGTTTCTTACTAGACTAAATTACCTCTTTTCCCACTTGATTCTAGTGTTATACAATCAATAAAAGATTTAAACATCAACCACTAGGCCATATAGACATTTGATGAATGATCTCATGACTTAGGGACAAGTTTCACCAACCAAACTTAGAATTTTTATGCTTAGATTACATGTTAAGTTATAAAATGGTGGTGAATGGTTTCATAGACAACTGACTACTAAGATGGGTTTAAGAAATGATTAAGGTCTAAGATAAGGTTATTTAGTGATATAATCATGCTTGGTGTAGTCTCTTTCCTTCATTGGCCCTTTTTATTTTCTTGCACACTTAATGTACACATTAAATTCCTCTAACCTAATGACTAAACCTTCATAGTTTAATCAATAGGGTACTCAATAAATTATAAGTGATTAACATACCAAGTAATACAACCATTCACTTAGATAAATTGTCACAACACAATACACATTCATTAGTTATTTCCAAACTATAAAAATGATTTATAACTCATTAAGTCAACATCCTTTATAGATATATTCCAATTTCATATAGCAACATCACATAAAGGAAATGCAAGCATTTAACCTTTCATAAGTGAATAATCAAGACATTATTGATAATAGGTCTTTCTCATCACCCCCAACACATGATAAGTTCCTATAGAATCCTTACATGCCTCAGATGGACATGACTAATAACATAAATTCATAATTAAAGTAATATCAACCATAATCTCATAGTCATCAAAATAAAAAATGAGTACTTATACAAAATGGGGCCTCACATCCCCCTCCCCTTATGTAAAATTCCACCTAAAAGTAATTAAAAGAGGTAAGGGTACTAAACCCTCAAAGGTGTAACATCTTCTAAAGTGTCTATGGGTTCATAATATTTATCCCATTAGACCTTGACCTGATCTAGGTCTCTAGCTTGAAGTGATAAATGTCCTACACACTATAATCATGATAGGCTCTAAATGCATAGTTCCATCAATCTCAACCTATAAGGCCATCCAATCCAAAACATGATCAATGTTAGAAACATGCTAATATAGAATAGAAACATGAAAACATAATTAACACGAGATAGGTTGGGTGGTAAGGACAGTCAATAACATACTAGGCCAGTGGTTTCTAAGACCTTGAATGGCCCAATGAAATGAGGTGCTAAATTCAAACCTTTTCTATAATATATGGAGATATTGTTGGGTTTTACTCACAAGAAAACCTTATCACCAACATTAAAATATTGATTAGTTCTTTTTCTCATCAGCAAACTTCTTCTACCCATCCCTATTAATCTCATGTATTCTAACATGGTAGGGATGATCATGACCCCTTCCTCAAATCAATCCCAACTAGGTGGTGTTCTTTAGGCTTGGCCATACAAATCCTAAAAAGATGTCATCTTAATTGCATTATGATATCTTCTATTATAATCAAAATTGACCAGATATAGAAAATAAATCCTAATAAGATTTTTGGTCTATAACATACATGTGAAGCATGTCTTCAAGGACCTAATTTATTCTCCCAAATTTTACATTAGTCTTGGGATGATAAGAAGTAAAAAAAATTGAGTTTTGTGCACAATTCCTTCTATAAAGAAGTATAGAAGTGAGAAGTGAAAATTAGATATGTATCTAATATAATATTATGAGGAATCTCATGTGATCTAATAATATTATCCAAGAAGATCCTCACCATTGAGGTGGAATTATAGGTAGTCTTCATGCGATAAAAATGAGTTACATTAGTAAAATTATCCATAGTGATTGTAATCTCATCATTATGGTATAATAAAATATGCAATCCTATAATAAAATCCATGGAGGTAGTATCCCATTTCCATTCAAAAACCTCACAAGGATATAAACATCCTACCAGATGTTGATGAGCAGCTTTAACCCTATGGTATTCTAGGTAGTGAGCAATAAAGTTAGTAATATCATGCCTTAAACTAGCCTAATGACACAATTGTCTTAACTAAACATGCATATTATTAACTCCTAGGTGTGATTTATAAGGAGCTCTATGTGACTCAAAAAAAATTAGCTCACACAAGCTACATAATGCAAGAGCATAGATATACCCTTTATGGCACAACAATCCATCTATATTAATATAATAGCCTTCAAACCTTCCTTTCAAATAAAAACTAGAATCCAACACCTGTCTTAATTCCTTATGGAGGTAGTCCTTCAAAAGGTAATTCATGATCTAACTTCACAAGTGAGTGTGCAAACTCTTTATTTCTAACTCATGATGCCTCCTAGTTAAGGAATCAAGAACCACATTCTCCTTTCCTTTGATATACAAAGTCTCATAATCATATTCACATAGTAGTTCCATCCAACACCTTTAATATGTGTTGATCCAAAACTTAGAAGCTTTGGTCACAATATAATTTAATAAATAAGAACAACACAATTGTAATAATGCTATCTCTGAGAAGAGATGTTTTATTTCTCAAAATTATAGATACAACATATGCCTATCTTTAAGAAGATATGTCTGATTTCCTTTTTAGGTTACATCTTTATTTATACACATTTTAAAGGTAGTAGGAGGATGTTTAAGGTCACCAATATCAAGGGATATTAATTGGTTTGACTTCCATGATTCACAAAAATACATAATTTGAGGAATTACTATTTTAAGAAACTTACTATTTTTAGACTACACTACTAAAATTGAAATGTGGGGCACTTCTATTTGGTTTTTGGGGGTCAAAACCCATTGATTAGATATCTATACCATCTCACGATTTTCCCCTCATTCTTATCTTTACAATGGTTTAAATATGGAGTTAAACAGAGCTATGGTGTAAAACTTATGCCTTCTAGAGTTCTACAACCAATTGGGGTATAACCATCACCTAATTTGTCACATAAAATGTTGCTCAGATCATGTGTGGAGATTAGGATGATTGAATATATGTTACAAATTTAAGTGGTATATCTTTAGAATAAAGTGCCACACAATCAAGAAGTGTCACCACCTCAAAAAAACATGAATGATTGTTATAAATTCAATATCATGCATGGGATTTATTATCTCATAATCCTTTAGCTTTCAATATTCATATGTTATCACTCTGCCTCCCTACATGAGTTTATCTCCCAACCCTAAATTTGATGCATTAGTGCAAACAAATATTTATCCCATAGGATTAATCACATTTAAAATAAGAGTGCTAGTGATTTTTTCCCATATAAACTAAAAGGCTTCCTTATAATCAACTATCTAAACATATTTATTTCCCTTATTTTTAAGTGAAGTAATGGGATTTGCTATGTGATAAAAATTCTCAATGAATCATTTGTAATATCCTACCAAGCTCATGAAGTTATGAACCTCTACAACATTTGAGGGTGTTAGCCATTCCATAATGACATGAATCTTGGATGGGTCCACTAAAATTCCTACTCATAAGATGATATGACCAAAGCATTATACCTCAAAATATGTAAAATCATATTTTTCTAAGCTACCAAACAACTAGTTTTCTCTCAAAACATGCATGACCTATCTCAAGTGGTCTTCATGTTGTTCCTCATTTCATGATTAAACCAAGATATCATCAATAAATATCAGCACAAAAATGGTCTAACTGTGAAACACTCCATTCATAAGTATTATGAACACTACTATATCATTGGTCAATCCAAATAGTAAAATACTAAATTCATAATTCCCATACCACATTTGAAATTTTGTCTTATGAATACCAGGGTCTACAATATGCAACTAATGGTATCTAGATTTCAATTCAATCTTAGAGAACACCTTGTATCCTTGTATATGATCAAACAAGTCATAAATTCATGGCAAAGGATAATGATTCTTGATCATCACCTTTTTTAGTTTTTGGTAATCAAATAACAATCAAATGTATCCATCTCTATTTTTCATGAATATGAAGGGTGCTCCCCATAGGGACACACTATGATGAATCAAACCTTTCTCCAAAATTTTCTCAAGAAGCAGGTTGAATTCACTCAACTCTAGGGTGGTCATCTAATATGATGCTTTTGAGATGAGCTTAGCCCCAAGTACTAATTAACTTTTAAAATTAATCTCTCTCTAAGGGGGCATACTCAATAATCCATCTAAAAATACATTGGTAAATTCCCAAAGGATAGGATGGTCATATAGAGAAGCCTTCTCTACTTCATCCTTCTTATCACTTACTATAATAGAAAATAATTGACAACCCTTTATTATGGTCTTATTGAGATGCATCATAGTGATCATGCAAAGGGATATAGGTCTTTTTACCCTAGATAATATCATAGGAGTCCTAAGGTCATCTACACACTTGATAACCTTGTCATGAAAATCCAACTTGGCTCTATACACCATAAACTAACACATACCCAAGAAAACATCATAAGTGCCTAAGGGTATAATCTATAAATCCATGGTGTTGGAAAATACACCAATATCTAAAACATAACTTCTCACCAAGGAGCTAATAGACATCTTGGCTCCAAAGGCCAACTCAACTACCTAACTTTGTAACTACCTAACAATCACCAGCCCATAATGGTCCATGATACAAGGGGAAATAAATGAGTTTAAAGATATAGAATAAAAAAAATTATATAAATTTCATTAATCATACTTGTGATCTCAATGACTATTATTTGGTGCTCAACTTGGTGGTCATCCACTACTACATAAATTCTATGTCCTCGACTAACATTACCCATTGTCTTATTTGACCTAGGATCCTTATACCTAATGATAGTTGATGGTACATATGGAAAATAGCATGCATGATGTTTATTATATCCACACATTAAACTAATACCTTTCCATTAGTCTCTTCTTGATTGAAACTCTAGATACTCTTAATCTAATTGAATCTATCATCTTAGATGGTCTCACCTATTCAGATTATTGCACACATGTAGTTCTAGTTTGTTGATAGCCTTGAGGCCTAGCATCACCTTAAATTTTGTGGTCTATTTCAAACCCATTCTTATTCTTATCATAGCCATAATTAATATTCTCTTTTTTCAGTCATTGAAGATGTCTAGAGTTGTATTTAATTGTTCTCTATCCTCCTCTAGGTGCAAGCTATGCACCTTGAAGCCTTGAGTCATGCTAAAATTTTCACCTTGCCTTGGAATTTCTCTCAATAATTTTGAGTATTTCCTCAAGAATATTTATCCAAGTAGTCATTTTCAACTACTATTTATAAATTTATGGGAGATAAAATGTGCACTGCACTAGCCAATTCTAAATTCAATCATATAATGAAATTATTCATTTAGTTAGACTCATCTATATAACCTTACACATATCTGATTAAGTCTTGGAAATGACACTCATATTATGCCACTAAGACACTTCCTTGTTGAAGGTCATGAAATCCATATATCTTATTTTAAACATATTAATGGGACATTTAGTGTGCTCTAAAACATTATTCTAACAATTCTCAAGTGAGATAAGTTGGTGTCAAGTGTATATTTTGATCCTCTCCTTCCCACCACATCTTAGTTTTATTTATAAGAAGGTGGGTTTGTAAACGATCCTTCTCATTGGTGTTATAGTCATACAAATTGAAACATCCTCTCATGATATCAAACCATGAATCTACTATAAATACTTTCTAAGTACCATCAAATATAGGTATGTGGATGAAGTCTAATAAAGTCCTAAACCAAGTCTTCAGGTGTAGGTCTAGGAGGATGGTCTAAGTCTCATCTCTCCTAATACTCACCTTAGTGATGTCACTCACCCTGGTCACCCTTTAAATGGAAATGATAAGTACTTTGATACATTTATCTCTTAATTTATCTTGGTTCACCTTGTGAATGTTGTGTAGAGTGCCTTCAAGCTTCATGCTACATTGGTGACAATCTTCCTTTCAAGATATATCACATTTGTTATATGGATAAAAGGAGTTGGGGACCTATATTTTTTATTCCCTACTAATTGGGGGGCTCATTCTCACAAACATGTCCATCATCCTATCATGTTATATGTCCTACCTTCATCCTATGCATCAATAGATGGACATAGGAACACATGTGGAAACTAGAAAGCTGAAAGAAATTTTACATACGCAAAGATCTTGATGTAGTAACCTAGGATATGATACCAAAATTTCATGCCCATTTTATTCTCTATAAAAATAATAACAACATAGCCATCCTATAAACAAAAAACCAAAATATAAGCAAATTTAAGAAATCATCTCAATCACAAATACATAAATGCAATCCTCAAAATTTCCACCATTCCATATATGAGCACCTACCATTGATTAGGAGGTTCAAAACTAAAATTCACTCATCTAAGTACTTAATAACTAATTTATAATCTTACATCAAAGGTTTTAATGAAATTACATTTAGATGGCCATCAAATATGATCTCATCTACTACTTATGTAATTGGATCCACATGGCTACTTTGGCATTATTCTTGGCCATGATAGCTTCTCTTCAATATCTTGAGCATTCAATTGCCACATTTAATTTCTTAATGACTTAAATCCCCTATTTCACTCTATAAGTAGTGATAACTAAGCCCTCTATTAGATTGGTAAGATGTTGATACATGGATAGTTCCCAATGTTCCATTAGCCTAGTATCGACCATACCAAAGGTAGGTTAACATCACTCCCAAGTTAGTAGGATGGTGACATTTATAAGGTTCCCAATGATCTAATTTCTTGACATTGACCATATAATGGAGTTTAGTGATGTTGCTCCTAGATGAGTAGGATGAAAACATAAAGACAAATCTTGGTAATCCACTTGTGTGACATTAGTCATATAATAGAGCATGTTGATATCACTCTTGAGTTAGTAAGATGACAACAAATGGATTATTCTAAAAAACTCACAAAAGTCCATAAAATAAATTGAGGTAAAAATTTTAAAAGGAAAAAATATCAAGATAATGGAAACATTGGGGTATTAGCCCTAATGAATTAAAATTTTCATTCTCTAGGCTCCTAAACATTGCCACCTGGTAGCTACCCAGGCCCTTGTAACTTCAGCGTCAGTAAGGAATTAACCCCAATGGATAAAACCATCTAATATTTCAAGATAATAGATGTTACCAAGATGATTCCATGTGGCATCATATGACCAGACTTTATAAAGCAAAACATGTAAATCTACTAAGGCAAAATTTGAATGAAAAACCAAAGAGAAAAAATGCTAAGTCAAAAATTTCATGGAAAGACTCAAGTAAGAACCATGTAAGGAAACTCATCAAGTGGCTAAGGAAAAATATTGTATAAGGAACTTGACAAATGACTATGGCTGAGACAAAAGAACTATGTATAGTATATTTCCCAAATTGACTAAGGTATGGTCTAAACTAAACTTAGAGATGAATTAGTGAGATATAACTTACCTAAGGCAAATAAAAATGCCTATGTAGAATTCTTCCAAATAAAAGATCTATGTAGAGCCTTTATTTCTCAATAGATAATATGCTAAACTAAGGATACCTCATAGTAACATTTTAACTTATAAGGTGTCAGAACAATAGTTACTCCTTTGATTCTAAACTAATATTCTCATTATTCTAGTCAAGAATCATAAACCCAAGAATAGTTTGATCCAATAAAATGATTCCTAAGGTTTAAAAGGGTACTACATAGATAAAAGAACCAACTTACTCATTTAGAGGATTCATATGATTACGTAATGGCCCTTAGGACAAATCATTCCATTTGAAGAGGGATGAATAAGCCATATCACTTACTATGAAGTATAAGTAAATAATAGAGAACCAAATAATATTCAATGATGATCTTATTCTACTCCCAAACATATGATGGCCATAAGAAGGAAACTTCACTACTGAAATATTTTTCATCGTCAATTTGTTTCTCTAAAAACTCTTGATCTTTATACTCTAAACACTGAGCATTTTTACATTACTAGGTAAAATTTGGGGTGGACATCCAAGCAAGGGTAACTTATCAAAAATGAATGATCATGCACTAGCCTATAGTCTTATTCATTTTTTATACCTAGAGAGACTCCCAATCCTAAATATAATCAACAAGCATTTCAATAAACATTCAAATCTTAATTCATGTGAATCTAAAACATTCATAAATAAGAAATGAAGAATGAAATATTTTCCAACATAGATAAGGCCCATCATTCAATTGGAATAACAAAAGGATACCTCACTCTATTATTTTCTTAAAATGGCTATGGGAGAGTCAAACATTATACCATCATTCCAAAAATATAAGGAATTTTACAAGATACCATCATGACATTCATGGGAGGGTCAAACGACCTACCACCATTCCCAATATAAGAGGACTTTGACAAGCTACCACCATGAGGCTCATGGGAGAGTCAGACACCCTTCCACCATGAAAGTGATGCTCTTAGACAACCATCACCTAGTTTCACAATAAAATTAATATAATTATATAATAAACTATAACATTTTATTAAAATATTGAGGAGCACACCCTCTCCAAATCCCTCAAAAAGGTAAACACTACATGGCAGCCAAATAATAAAGTGGGAAGAATAAACCAAGTCATCTTAGTCTCCTTAAATAAATATATAAAAAAAAAGAATTTATAGTATTCAATTAAAAAATTATACAAACCAAGTAATTATGAATCCCACCTATAGAATCCAAGATCTTTTGGGCACTCTTCTACAATTTTTTATGGCTTAATTCTACTAACTAGCTCTTCCTATTTATTGTTTCCTCTTATCTTCTACTTAGTCTATTTTCTTATAATTTTGGCAAGAAATACTTAACATAAAGACTTCAAATTACTCATAAATACATATTATAATTATCCAACCACCTCTTCTCTCCAACTCATGCCTCATTAAGGGATGTTCTTTTCCATTTTTAGTTAAGGAGCATAATGACTTTATAGGCTTTTATGGTTACTTCCTAGACTCACTTACTTCTTTTCCCACTTGGTTTTAGTCTTAGACAACTAATGTAATATATTCCAATTTGAAACTAGGACATCTAGTTCGTGGCTTCAAGATCTCACAACTTAGAGAAAATAAGTTTCACCAACCAAACATAGAAGCTAGCCACCTATATTACATGTTGAATTAAAAATGGTGGCTAATGATTTCATAGTCTGTTGACTATTAAGATAGGTTTAATAAATTATTAAGGTCTAAGATAAGTATGTTTATTGATATAATCATGTTTTCCATAGTTTATTTCTTTCATTGGCCCTTTTCCTATTCCTCTACACTTGATGCACACATCAACCATTCACTTAAGTAAATTCTCATAACATAATGCACATGTATTAGTTATTTTCAAGATATAAATAATGATTCAAACCTCATTAATTCAAACTCATTTATGGACATATTCCAACTCCATATATCAACATCACATTGAGGAAATGGAAGAATTTTAACTTTCATAAGTAAACAATCAAGACATGATTGATAATAGGTCTTTCTCATCGTCTCCCAACACATGAT
>JARHVA010004647.1:1182500-1192500 GCA_037957365.1 Torreya grandis | reverse complement strand
ATTGATATTGACCTAGATCTAATAGAAAAAACTCGACACATATATAAATATAATTCATGAATAATATAAGTCATAGGCATACATTAATCTATTTTTAACTACCATAATAGAGTCATAATTATACACTCAACTATAAAATATTGTACTCATCCATATATTTTACTTCCTATATTTAGCATATGCCACTTATAAAAACATTGAAATTAGTTTTATTATTTTACACTCATATGTATGCTTGAATGTCATATTCATCTATTTGAATCATCATACTTCTTTATATACTACTAGGGTTTATAAAACTATATTAGGGTAAAATATATTGGTTAATTCCTATGCGTGTGAAATGCTAGGTTTCTATTAGTGTTTTATCATTATATATTTTTAGTTTAAGCCTTAAGGTTCTATTTAAGATCTGATTTATTATTATTCCCTAACAATAAACATTATTCATGGATATATTTGATGTACACTAATGGTTAACATAAGTCATTAAGGTATTCTTTTCATGTTGTTCTACTTGGATAATGTATCTCACATAGATCAACTTTGTTATAAAATGGATCAAATATAAGAAAATTAATAAGTCAAATATTACCAATGAACAATCACAAGCCTTCCTCAAATACCATTGTTACAGCATACGATCTGAGTTTCCTTTTGACAAGAATAGACATCAAAGGGTATGCATGACTCTTTTTATTCCTCCTCTCCCTATACCTTAAGGTTGCAATAACTACCATTATTATTCCATTATTATCCCATGGATTATTTTATATTTTATATTCCATTTTGTCAAAACTAAATGAGGTACGGTGCCCAATCATGTGAGGCAAAACAAAGGTAGTTAGCTTATTTATCCTCGACCTCCTCTACCTCCCATGAAGAAATATAATTGGCCAAAGGGTATGAAATAAGTGATAAATAAAATAATACCGATGATAAAATCTATCTCTTGTAGTTACTCAAGAAATAAAAAATCTAAAAATAAATATTATACAAGGCAATGCAAGAAATAAATCTCCCTAGTGGTACACAATATTTGCCTCTATTATGAATACATTAAAGGAAAAAAATTCATCACCTTTGAAAAACAATACTTACCTACACAAAACACATTTGATAAAAATATATCATTATTCACTCAAGTTGAAGTGAAAAGTAACTTGGTCAAACATATGTTGGTAGATAATGCCTCTTGATTGATAAAATGCAACATTGCATTCTTATAACTATTAGAGATCAATTTTTATACCATTAAAAAATAATGTCAAAGAATACAAGGATTTGAAAAACTAAGCATCTAATAATTGAAATCATATAATTAGATGAAAAATGAGGTTCCAAGATGGTACCTACTACCTTACATGTTATGCCTAATTAGTTACATTACAACTTGCTTTTGGGGAGACCATGTATACATGATATGGAAATGATACCATTAAAATTACACATATTCATCAAATTCATGCATAAAGATTATTATTACACAAAACCAATAGATTATAACACTTTAAAATATTTTAAAATGACCTAGCCTACTAATTAGGACCAACCAAAATCACATTTGGAAGATCATACCCTCATTCCTCCATCATAATTGATTCAAGTATCTCATATGAATACATATGTGGTGGGTGAATCAATTACTTAAAAATAAAATGAACCAATCATAACATACAAATAAATTATACAACATGAACTACAAGCTCATACAAAATAATTAAAATTTATTCCCAATCTTACCTTACTAGTGAATTTGGAATATCAATATGGCATGGTTACATATTATTATGAAAATTATTATGATAACACAAAAATGGTAGATGTGATAAATGATCAACTAAAACACTAAAAATTCAATCCTTTAGATGAAAATTTATCTCAAACTCTATTCACACCTATTAGAGTTAGATAGTATTGATATGACTCATAGAAAAAAATAGATGAATCCAAAATTCCTTTTGAGTGACAATCTTATAGGGGTAAAGGAAAGAAAACATTGATATATCATTAGTACATTTTAAATTCAAAAAGTCAATACTAAAACCAAATATGCCTTGGATAAGGAATTAATCATACATTTCAGTAAATAATGCAAATATGTTATATATAAAAGCTACATTACCATTACAAGTAACAAGTCTTCACAATAAACTAAGAACAATATTGAAAATATTAATTGATCATAATCTTGTCATATTACCATATATTAGACATTGAGTTATGGGATTTCTCTTGCATCAAGAATGTAAATAATATTTTGATAATCAAATTATCATAGGACATGTCACAAATTATTGTGATATAATAGAATAAGATTCAAAGATACAAGAATGAATGAATTATTAAGTTAATACATAATCAATAAGAACTAGTCACATAAATTTTTGAAATGAAACCACTTACAAGTAAAAAGATAAAAAAAGCATTCTTGACATGAAGCTTTCACCATTAAAATATACATGGGAGGTGAATAATATAAGCACATTCAACATAATGGAAAAAATGGGAATCCATATGTATTATCAAAATTTTATGACAAATGGGACAAGACATCAATGAAATAAATCACATCATACAATGGTAATAACCCCTTGTACATATAATTTTACCAATAGCTTGGAGACCAAAAGTGGTTGATACACACATATAGGTCATGCCTTCCACTTATTGGGTGTTATTTATAATGCAACCTCATTATCTAAAATATATTTAAGCTATAAAAGATCAAAAAAAATAGTACCTCACCTTCTCACATGAAGGAAGAGTAATCATATTTCAACATGACAAAGATACTTCCCATCAAAAATCACAACCTTAAAAAATGGTAGAAACTATAAAATTTGAACAATAAAAAATAAAAGAGGAAGAAGAGAAAATGTGATTATACAATATTAAGGACAAACCTATACACATTTGATTTTATCCTTATGTGGATGACCTTATCATATATTTATGAGCACAAATTTCAAATACTTCAATAGTATTTCAGAAATAAAAAAATAAAATCCAGAAAATATAAAAAAACATTCAAAATATTAAAAAAATGAAAACCAGGATTCAAGCATGACATGTTTACTAGATTACACTATTTATATATGTTATTTACCTCATGTTTTGTTATATGAAATATTATATTTCATACACACATGCAGTTCATGGTATATGTCTGTGATGCAAGAATTATAGGTTACACATAGACATATAGATATTCAACATTCCTCTACCCAATGCCCATGTCTATACTAGGAGAATCTTATTCCATAGGTTTCACTATAAAAAGTTATATAATTTTATAACCTTACACAATGTTTATATATTTATATTATTTTTACATGTCTTGAAATTTACTTATATCTTACACAGTGATACATGTATACATTATTATATTGTGATGTGCCATTGATACACATGGATAGTGTAGACTAGTCATTACTTGTTATATGATTTAGTGATGCTTTTATTATCTTATGTGATAAGGATAGTTTTTTATAGTATATTAAATTTATCCCATTATCCTTGTTTGAGTCATATATATGTCCCTTGTGTGTCCCTTGGCTTTATTTATTTGTGACATATTTATGTCCCTTCTATGTGTCCATTAGCATTTTTTTTATAACATCTTTATGTCCCTTGTGTCTGGGACCAAACTTTTTTTTAATAGATATTTATGTTCCTTGAAATTACCTCTAACCTTTTTTATGAAATTTTTATGTCCTTTGTGTATGGCCCTTGGACTTGTTTGTTACAACATATTTATGTTCCTTATATGCGACCTTTGGCCTTATGTGTAACACTAACAAATGAGTTATTTGAGATTAATGCACTTATTGATATTATTAATGTTTAATGGTGACATGATACTTTTAATTCAATGTCAGTATGTAGTCTCATTAATTTAACATTGTATTATTTGTTTTGCTTATACATCTATATATAGTTCACACTTATATACCTTGAATTACATATCTTACATACATGTCTTGATTAACATATACATTATTATGATTGCATAATCTAATAATGTTCACATAATTATACATGATTTTATATTTATACATGACATAATACAATTAACTCTTATTTTACGATGATTGGCTTACATTACACATCTCTCATATCAAAAGGGGAGAATTATAGTGGGATTATCATAGAGATACAAGCCATCCATGAACATAAACTAGATTAGAGTATATTTTTAGAGATTTAAAAGTTTCAAATATTAGATGGTTGAGTCATATGATAGATATTGGTATATAAATATAGATTTTGGAAGCATATTTCATATATATATACTCACTTTATAGAGACTTGAGTATAGATTCATACATACTTAGGTGCATATTTATGTACATTTGTATAAATATTATAGGAAAAAGAATTAAAAGTTTTCAAATACATATACATTCGAGACACATGTTCTCATATTCAACATATAAATGCATAACATTATATATCAATTGGTATAAACTCAAGGGGCATCATATTGGTTCATGAACATATAAAAACACACAATTTATAGTTTAATGATAATTTTTTTCCATTCCACTTCACACTTATCACATTTGAGTTCATGATGAGGTCATGAACATTGTTCATTCTCTTTTTATCATGAAATTATTCTATATTGATCAAAATTGATTGTACTTAAGTGAAGATATACAATAAAACATGCATTCATTATGGGGGTATGAAAGTATTTATTCTCTTTTGATAAAAAAATTATTTTACATGGAGAAAATTATAGCAAACTAGAGTGAAGCTATAAAATTGAATATGTAATCCATCTGCTATGATTTTTTTTTTTTTTTAATTTTAGTTTACCCATCATGTGGTTCTTAATTTTATTTTATAAGTAGTTATTTGGTTTAATACATTATGTACCTTTCCTCATAGTTATGAGGTTTGGGAGATGTTGTCTTCCCAATGTAAAATCCTACATAACTACACAAATTTAGGGCATAGTCATGCCAACTATCATTATGATTTAATAAGGAAGAACAATTTCTCTAATGATTAAATAAGGAATAATAATAAATAACAAGTTTCAAGGGAAACATTTTTTAACCAACACATGTGTATTATTTCCCTGATCTTCAAAATTTTAAATTAAAATTAAAATTGTCAATTTATGGACATTGACTACTACATGCTAGTTTTTGGTTTTGTTATTGAGTGACATGCACAATTAGAGATTCAAAAAAAATTAAAAGTATGTTTTATGTGTGTACACACAAAAAATTTAAACTTTATTAATTACTAATGCTTTCTCTCATGCATGAACCCATCAAGTCTCAGTCTCTATAAGTGCATGCTTTAAAGGATGTACTAAGAACAAGGTGGGCAGCCCATTGGTGCTTTTCAAGAATATTTTTCTATATAACACCACTTGAAACCAACAAAAACTATCCTATATGTTACTACAAGATTTAACACTTCAATTAAATACTCTTTCAAGTAATTCACCACTTTAAACAACCCCTACCTAAGCCAAAACCTCTTTTTATCATTTATCAAACAAAGTTAGCTTGGGCTAACACTATTTTAACAATATAAGCATGTTATAGGATTAGGTCAGCCTTGACCAACCTATTATAGGACCTAACTTATTTATTTATTAAATAATAGGGTCAATTGAGCCAACTCTATTGGCTAAAACTTTAGAAGAGTTTATAGTTATATATTGCTATATAAGCACATCTTTTTTGCCATTTTAATGAGAGAGAGAGATAAAGTTAATCATTTATTTTTGAATCTACTTATCCACCATTATACTTGAGGAGTCATTACTTAGGGTTTGATACTTCCTTTAGAGATAAGAATCTTGTTTTGTGAAAACTTGGGATTCACTTGAAAGTCCCTAGCTAAACTATAGTCTATTGCCCATCCTTAATTTTTTTAACATACACAACCTCCTCTTGCAAAGCAACATTGGCCAAGGGAGAGATTGAGGCTCAATGGGTTTATATGTAAAGGTAAGTATTCCTAAATTTTGATCCTATTTATTTAAGTATATATATTTACATTTTTTAGAATATGAATATGTTTCTCTCTCTATTCATTAGGGTTACCTCTACATTGAATTGAGTTATTCTTTGCATGTTTACTTTCATTTTTATTACCCCCATTTTATGCCACATGTTTTGGTGAGCACTAGGTTAGATTTAATTTTACTTTATCATTTAATTTGATAAGAAAACATAGGACCTAACTAAGGTTATTATTATGTGGTATTGATTCACTAGAGGATTTAGAACCCTCTCTAGTGATATTGTGTGGTAAGAGACCCTTTAGTTAGGTCTAGTAGGTACATATTGGTCATGAACCTAATTTTTTAAATGTACCAACAAGTGTAAGGGATAGTGTAATTTAGATTCTTCATGCTAGGATTGATTTTTAGATCAACTTCACTTTTCCTTGTTATATATTTTGGTGAACCCAACATGAACTAACCCTTGTAGGTTTTCCTTCATACCTTCATTTATTACCATTTATCATTTATTTTATTTTTACATCACTAGATGGTATTTATTGACTTAGTCTGACATTATGTGTATGGTACAACACAAATTTGATTACATAGACTCTATATTTATTTGTCTAGATCATTTTTAACCATAGATAACTATATCAATCCATTGGACTCAGTTTGTTTCTTTACATGTCGATTTTAAGACTCAATCAACCTAGTAGACTGTGTTAGTAGATTAAAAATATTCATCTTGATAACATAGTATAAAAACAATAATTTCATCATCTTTAAAATCATCAGGTTCATTCTCACCATTTTATTCATTTCTATTCTTCCTTTACAGTCTTATTTTTCATACTTTTCAGTCTATAAAACTATAACTCGATAGAAATTGGGTTGACTAAATTGACATAGTTATGTATATTGATTTCTTACCTAGAAGACTAAGGCAACTCATTCAACTATTCTCTTTTAGATCTTGCTTAAATAGATAGCATCGACCTAGTTGATTATGTTTTGTACTATTTACATACATTGGTCATCTAAACTGATCCTGTACTTTTCAAGCAAAGGAATTAACTTATCATTTTAGTAATTAAATAAATTTGCATTTTGTTGTTTGATTTATTAGAGTAACACATATAAACTAAATATGAATATTTCATTTATCAATTTATTCACACTATTTCTATTTTTCACACACAAACCACATAACATCAAAAATTATTAAACAAAATTTAACCAAGGTCTACCTACTTGGATTTCATCACCAAGGGGTAAGCTAACTCAATTTTTTGGCTAAGTATAAATACATGGTTGATGTTATATACTATAAAAACACTTGACACCCATATCTTTTTGAGATTTTTAATTGAGGGTTAGGCACCAATACCAATCTAGTACCATCACAAATGCAAATCCCTTTCAGCCTTAACACCCTGAAACCATCTTTAGATTGTCTTTTTAGTTATTTATTTATAGCCAACTTTATATCAAATTTATTTATAAAATTATTATAATTTAAAACACTTAAGAATGACAACATATATTAGGATCTTTATTTATATTATTTTCTCTCTGATAATTATATCTTGTATTGTAAAACTTGTATCAACCAACATTGGTACAAGGTTTGTGTTATCTACCACAACACGATCAACTAGATCAATATAATTATTTGTGTGTTTATTTTAAGTATTATAAATAATAACACTAGAACATCTATATTCATAATTATCAAAACCTATATCTACCTTTAGAGCATAGTCAGTCTACTTGACTATGTCTCCTACAATATCTATTTTCCCATAGAACATAGTCACTCTTTTCAACCCAGTCTCTTGCAAACTATTTATTTTATTTGCATTCAAAACATAGTTGACCTATTTGACTATGATTATTTTAGACTCTTAGTTTCACCATCTATAGAATATAGTTGATTAGTTTGACTATATATTTTGTAGTATGTTCTATTTACTATCCTACAAGATACTACCGACTAGTTTGACCTAATATCCTACTATTTGACCTTAATTTATACCATGTTTTTAGTCTTCCTTCATCATTAATTTATTTCTTGAGAATAATACAAAATTAAATAAATCGAACATGATTATTTTTACCTATCCTAATAGGTTTCCTAAGACACATCTTGTGGTACCCACCATGTATCAAAGCAATATCTATGTTTCCACATATACTACTTACTATGAGACTCCTCCCTATTATTACTTGATAATTAACCCCTTATTTTCTTTATAATATGAGCTTGATCATAAATAAATAATGGAAATGATCTTTTACATCAATGAAATCCCTCAACATAGAGGAAAAGATCCTACAACCATTTATAATGTCATGATTTAACTTCGTATAAGATAACCCCATTCACCTTCCCCTAAATTTTACCAAAGATTTAGTGGGGTCAATTTCTTTTCATCCCAATATTCCCCCTCTATAATTCCTCCTTACCACACCATGCAATCATCTTCTATGTCTTCTTCAACCTCTATGCCAAGTATTTCTATCAACATGTTAGGTTCAACTTCTAGTGGGGATCTTCAAAACACCTACATCCTTAACCATGATATTAATGTTTCCTCTACTACCAATTCTTCCTTCTCTACTAATTTTTATTTTTATACCCATTCTAATCATGCCACTAGTGTTGAATATGTTACTAACTCATTACACACTCATAGTGCATATCAAGATCCTAACACCTCACATAATACTAATGCATCACATGTTATGTCAAATATCCAAAATTTTTCTAAAACTAATCAACTTCTCTTAAAAATTATTAACTAAATGCATAATTTTCAAAATAATAATGAAAATCAAATGATGCAGATGTAAAATCACCTCATCTCCAAAACTAGCCTCTCTAGGTTCCATGTGGAGTACAAAATATTAATTCCCCCACCCCCCTTAGGGATTCCCATGGTAACCTTAAATTATCAATAAAACCATCAAACATTTACAAAATTAATCTATAGTACCTAAAAATTCTAACATTAACATAGGAGGTATCACCCATATCATCACTTATAATGGATATACAGATCCTACCTTTCATATAAAAACATTTGGAAACCTTTATAAAAATTAGGTTAATCTTAATACCTTCATTTCCACCATACTCTTGGATAAAATTATCCCATGAGATAATTTATATTGGTATGATCAATTGAAAACCCACTCCATTGCTAGCCTAAAAGTCTCGGTTAACTCACTAGTTCAATAATTCCAAAATAGTGATCGTTTAAAAAATAACTTAACTCATTTTATAAATTGTAAACAACTTGAAATTAAAATGGCACAAGTCTTCATCAAATGATGAAAAAAATTATCTAAGAAATTTGAGTATAATACGGCAGACGATAACCTATTCCACTTATTTATCAATGCTTTCCACCTAAATTATAATATCATTCTAGGACCCTCTCTCCAAAAAATTTAGAAGAAGATCACGACCAAGAAAAATGATAAGACTTACCCATCTACCAATTTGAACCTCCTCAACCTAAAATGGGAACTCACATGCTCATTAAAAATAAAAACTATCTTGCAACCAATGATGGTGGTGCTGACACTTCTGACACCATATACACCATCCAAGCTATTGATCCAAATAAAACCATGGAGCATGTTCCTCCCCCTAACAATAATTCTAATCATAATCCCATATTTACTCAAAACAACTACACTAATATGCACAAACCATTATCCCTTTAAATAATTCAAAAATGTATTCCATGACCTCTACCATGAGATCTTTACCCCAGTAGTCTTATGAAATCATGGTATGACCCAGATAAATAATGTTGGTTTCATTCAAGTTGGGGCCATTCTCATGAGACTTGTAGATAATTAATAAATCCTTCTATGGATTTTTTCTTGGTCATAACTTTGACCATGAATACCTTATCCAAAAACATTAACAAGATTATGACATAGAGATTAAAGCTCATGAAACACAAAATAAAAATCAAGATTTAAACCAAGATAATGTTGATTTATATATCT